>WEDG01003036.1:0-12725 GCA_017591395.1 Schistocephalus solidus
TATATATATGCTTGGATTGGGTATGACTGGCTGATGACGGCTAATAAGCCAGAAATGGCCGTTCCGGTCTCCCTTGTCTTTGTCGGTTCCACATTAACAACATATGCTACATGTCGCTATGCGACTGCCTGTGAGTACTCTAGTCTGAGTTCCAGGGCACAACGGAACATAAATGTTCCTTAAGCAAATCGGTGAGCCATACACTATCATATATATATATATATATGGCTGATGACGGCTAATAAGCCAGAATTGGCCATTCCGGTCTCCCTCTTCTTTGTCGGTTCCACATTATCAATATATATATATATATATATATATATATATATATATATATATATATATATTTGTGCGTTTTTACTGCCCTGGTATAACACATGGGCCTTGAAATTAACTTACACCTTGTCAGTAAAGTGGATGACTGCAACAACCTTGGTGTTTACGGTGTTCATTCAAAATGGTATAATGTGCAGTTGCCTTAAAACACGTTCCACCACGCACAGACGTAATTAAAAGGAATGCCTCAGTAATCCAATGAACATTTGACCATGCTGGGGTTATTAGACTTCATCAGTCAGTCGTTCCCAACCCCAGGTTTTGCAACCGCTGAGATTCGTGGCCACAACCTGGTGGTTAGAATTCTTATGCCCTAAATATTGAGCAAGCAACTGCTTGTCCTGTCAGTTGCAGACTTTGGATTTTTAACTAACAGTTAGCTAGTTAGAGCCACAGGAATTGACCAATCTACGATTGGGTAAGGCTAGCAGATGACAACTAATACGCCAGAAACGGTTACTCTAGTCTCCCTTGCATTTGTCGGTATTTTTGTTCTGCCTATACTACTAGCAACTGCGTTACTGCTGGTGGGCCTCAAGAAATAACTTCAAGGCACGGCGGGAAAAGTATGTTGCAAACGCGATTTTTGAGTGCCCATTTTACCATTATTCTATGTAATTTATAATGTTGATGTGATTCGATCAGATGCGGGAGGAAATGCTGTGATCATTCCTGCATTATGGGATATAATCAATGCTGTAAAATAAATGCTATGAATATTCATATTTTCCTTTAAACAATAGCGGATGTTTTGTTTTCATAAGATACCCGATACCCTTCCCAAATGAAATAACTTTGAACGTTTAGATGCCAAAAAGTTACGTTTCCAGTCCACCTTCAGCATAAATATGCTTTGAAATCTCAATCCAGTCAAAAAACAAACTGGAGAATTACTCTGTTCAGGTCGCGTTTACGCAAACTAAAAAACGGAAAATACTTTTTTTCCTGAAATCGATTAATATCTGCGAATTTCGAGTTTATTTTCAATAACTGCATAGGTGCACTCTTATAACACCTGGTGTATCGAGGGTAGAGAATTAAAGCCGCCCATTCAAAATGAATTAATTAAGGACATTTCCGAACTATAAGTCGATAATTTTGTTTAAAAATGTTTTTTTCCTCTATATAGAACTTAACTATCATCCTACGGCGAGCTAACCAAAGTCAGAGAAATGAGAACTACTCCAATAGTAGCAATTGGACATAGCTAGAATGATTTTAGCCATAGACTTTCGCGTCAGCCCTTGGTAGGGTCGTAGTACTTTCTTTTCAACATTTGTTGATTAAATCACAGCATCGTCCTGTCAGACTGAGGAAGCTGGCACTGTGAAGGACCTCTCTTCAAATTGGATTACTTGATCATGCCTACCTGAAATCAAATCTCAGTACGCTAACAAAGGAGTTAGACATCTCTCCATAAAAAATTAAAAGCGCTGACAAATAAAAGTTTATTATTGTTGGCTCAAAATAACACAATAAAAGGAATTCAAGGACGCTCCCCTGGCCACTGCTCATCTACAGCCTTAATTAAATTTTTACAAATGACCTAAGTCAACGTTCAGTTGAATTCTGATCAAAGTCAGCTGATCCTGGGCAGTAAAGTGACACTGAATTTATTATATGACCGTTTTCTATCCGTCACTTCCATCTGACTAAGGATCATTGCCACTGCTGCAAATAAGTTGATGGGTTTAGGCTCAGCTATACTGAATGAGGAATTGCGCTTACATGCATCATTTCGCCAGCTCCTTAAATGACATGTTGTGTACCAGTTTGTCGTCTTGGTATGACGCTGCATCAAACAGCTCGCGGAATCTTTTCCCAATATCACATAGTTGATTGCTCTTTGGTAACGGTCTCATTCATTTTATACCCTGCCAAGACAGTTTCATACCATTCTTGCCCATGACTCACAGCATGTGGTGTTCTCTTTGTCAATCCTCGGACGGTGTTTACGGAGACCATGTGACGAGCTTCCAGAAGCATTCAGATCGTGTTGAGTTAGGTCTATTCTACCAGGAGTGTTTTGACCAAGGGTTTCTGTGAAATATGGGTCGCTGTCTCTGGTTATAGGCCCTAGTGTGAATTCTAAACGTTTTGGGGAAAGAAAAAACCTTTGCTGCAGTGATCGAATATTTTTCGTCTCAAATGGTGTCATCGTAGGTTCTTAAAGGGAATCTAAATTCAATTAACCTCCTGGTTGCATAAAATTTTAATATTTTAAAGCAGGCTCATGTTGTTTAATAAATTTACTCATCTGCTTTCCGATTCACAGACAGCAGATCACTAAGGTGTAAATCATTGAATTGATTTGACGTTTGTCGATCGGCTCCACTCACATATTTATTTCCACATATTACATGTCAACAATTGGAGAAACAACATTTTATCATAAAAAATAACGAACACTTGACTGTGTACATACTCAATGGAATTCATGGTGTATGGCCTGTAATAATTGTAGACTCGGAAAATGTCTGCTTTGTTTAAATCCCGTAAGATTGATTCCTGTGTTGATATTGTAATAGCAGAAAGTAGAAAGTTGCGTTTTTAATGGAAAACTCAAGCACATAACTGAGGAGGGGATGCTTGAGCATACTTTTCGCATTTCTTTGATATAAGGTATGTTGGCTACCTTCAAACTGAGGAGAGTTTATATCGTAGGTTACCATTCCGCTTTTTACCAGGTTCTATCTTTCAAAAAATTATTCATAATTTGATCGGGAACTATCATCTTCTAGTCTAATATCGGACACTCTTTCACAGGTCTTTTTTGCATGGGCACTATCAGGTTTTTTTACGGGAAATCAAATACCGATAATCAAGTGTAATATGCGACAACCGAATGGATTTCTTTTATAGACAATTGGGTCAAATAGTTCATCAATGTTTTTAAACCAGAGGCGGAAACGCTGGCAGAGCTATCGTCGAAAACATACCAATTAAATTTTACTCCAGAGTATCATAGTTTTGGCCGTTAACTTATCGAAAGGAGGCTGCAACGATGAAACATGCATACATCTTCAGCGACTGCACAGGTGGTAACTTTCATATATTAACTTAAGAATCTGCATAATCATATAAAATATGTTATTAAACGAATAGGATACTTTTAGACGTACTTCGCCACTTTTCTGATGCTAAACCATACAAAATGCGACTTGGCCTACCAGTCAACCCCTAGGCATGCACGTCCTTACAACTTTGTTACAGTTTCTTTTTGTAACCAAAATGCTGCCCATGTGTTCAATGCAGTTGACCGAACTTGGTGTAACCACGAAACGGTTCTTGTCATATGCAACCTTGACTTGAAACAAACGGTTTAGTTGACTTTTCTCCCTCCGGACAGACAACTATCTTGATTTTCATGGTATACGTGTTCCAGGGCTGATTTTAACAGCACAAAATATCACTGAGATACGATGAATGGCACATTAAATTTCTTTTAGAAATTCGCACCATACAAATAGTAAACTCCTGTATTTTTGGCCTCCTTGGCTCAAGTTTTCAATTTGAATTTTGTATGTACAAACAAAGTTTGTGGGGGTTTATAAATACAAAGAATACTGTTATTTATCAAATTCTGAACCAATATTATGAAAGAATTTACCATTTTACCGGTATCTTGGTCAGTTTGGTAGTGTAAAGGACTAACAATCGAGAGTCAGTGAAATTTTAGGAGGTTTGCTGTACCGCATTGGCAGAATCAAATTGTTTTCCTATGTAAGATTTAGCTAAATATCGGAAGAAATGCTAAACAATGGGGGCAAAAGCTGCAAAGTATGGGGGACGATGAAGGAGTATGGGGTAAGGCGTTGCCGTGTAGTAGGATAGGGTCCGATAGGTTGACCAATCTAGACTATTTTTCTGAATGTTTGTGGATCGGATGGTTCAGGTGGTTGCAGATAACTTTTGCCATGATCCATGAGCAAGGGTTCATGAAGGTATAATGGATTAGACCTGTACTGGATCACCAAACACTCAACATAAACTCCTTTTGCTTAACAGGGCGCTTTGGGCTGTGCTTTGGTGGCGTTTTTAACAACTGCTGAAGTTTACGAGTATCATATTGGATCCTCTTCTCAGCGCACGTTACAATTCGATCCGAACATGAATCCTTTCTGTGACAAGAAAGCAATACCATGCTAGCCTCCAAATATTATTGGTTCTGCTTTATATTCGGTTCATGTGGAAACCGCATATCCAAATTTTATAATTTACCGACTTCTGATATGTGATTTAATAGGTGACTTGTAAACACCAAACATAACCAATAATGCATGAGTACTTGGAGGTGGATCTGACTCCACCATGATGCAGTTCTTTATTATTCTTCCTTAGTTCTGGCCAACTGCGTGAATCATTCGTGAGCTCAAAATGACCGGAACGAAATTTCGCAAACTAGTTTGATACTGTCCGTTGTATAATAATATAAGAGCAAATACACCATTAATATTCTGTGCTGTCTACGATGCTGTATTTCCGGAAAAAGACTAATATTCCATAATTGTACGAATTTTTGACATGTTAATATTAAATCAGGAAAAATAAAAACGTTTTTAATATCCGTAAGGTACAAAACGATGTAGCAAGATAAAGTATGTGTGGCAGCTCTCTATCAAATACAAAAGAATGTCAAAATAGAATACCAGCTTGAAATGAGAAGGAGTAAATGTTGACCATATGACTCACTACAAATTTCATAATTGACGGCACAATAACCTTACAGGTCTGAGAAGTATTTATCAAAAGCAAAACAAATTTGCATTTTGAATATTTCAATGGTAATTTTTGCAACTTTAAAACTTAAAAACTTCTATTAAAATTTTTTTACCATTGAATACTTCAGCCAATTTTAACTGATCATAGAAGAAATACTATTTGACCAGGCCTAGCAACTGACCCTGGGCAAAATACTATACAGTACGGTAGGCATATTTTAATTTCATGCTCTTTTTAGTAGACAGTTGACTTGTCAGTTAGTTTGTTAAAGGGAAAATTTGTGTGATCAAGTCTATAAGAAATGGCAGTTTTGCACGTGATTGCCTAGAAATGTACCTTTTGTAAACTCGAAAAGTGGATCCTGCTTTACTTCGGATCTGCAAGACGTATTTTTTATGGTCAGATGCCTAAGGCACTTTAAGTGATCTGGTACATGCTTCGGTATAAGGGTTACAAAGATGTTCTTGCTTGTTTTAGTCTGCTATTTGTTGGTGCGTTAGCTCATTTTAAAAGGCTTCCATCGTATACGAGTACTAGGTAGGGGTCGCAAAGACAGAGACTGGAATAGTTTTTTTGGTTTGCATTTTCAGACATGTTCGAAGCTTACCTTCGGAGAATACGAAATTATAACAATAAATGAGTGTTTCTGTATTTTGAGGGTGATGACTGAGATCAGAATGGGAAGGGATGGGGAGGTTGTGTTCCGTGGTCGAGTTGGGGTCATGCTGTCTAACCCGCAGTTGTGGTTCGGTGCAATGACAGGGAGCGCGCACTTGGCTCTCAACTGGGCCGCGCCGTCTAGCCACGTGATCGTAACGCGGGCCGGCCCCACCAGAACTCTGGCGACTCAAGTGGCTTGTGGCCCAGGCAGGCGGGTTGATAGCTGCTGACGACTTGGCATTCTGTACCAACCCCATAAGCAGGTGTATTTTATAGACTACCTTGCTATCATACGTTTCGATCAGGTAAACAACTGACTTACGGGCACCAGACTGTAATATTACTGTGGGTTAGACAGCGTAAATCCAACCGGGTCACCGAATGCAACATCGCCCCTCCCTCATCGTCAGATTACGGAAATGCTCACTTGTTGTTGAAATTTAATGTGATCCGAAGGTGACTTCTGTAAGATTCTGAAGGCTCGGGTTAATGCAACCACTGCTCCGATGATTACTTTATTCTTTAACTAAACATTATAAGGTCATCCTGTTTTGGCATTTACTTGCTTTTTTGTTTAAATATAAAAACGTTTATATTTTATTTCAGGAGTATGAAAAGATGTTTTGGTGTTCAAAAAGTTCAAGGTGGAACACGATATACCAGAGGCAGTCCGTGTATAAAAATGGCTTTTGGTAAGAGTATACCGAAAAAAGAACAATGCATAAAAAGGCCAGCAACGCTCAAGTCCGTAGTTTTAAATCGAGGGGTTAAACTCGCGCCAGGGGACCTTTAAGTCTCATAAATGTGCACCACAAAAAAACTAGTTCAGGTCACTGGAAGAGCTGGATGATTCCCATAACCTAGCGTGGAGTCATCTTCTTAAATGTAAATATTTGATAGCTGAGAACACCAAGAACTAACTCAGGGGCATTCAAGGATCAATTTAGAGCTGCGGAAAAACGTTCTTTTTTCCCAGGGGTTTTCTGTGTAATCAAGAAATAGTTGTTACATTAAATGCAAAAATCATTACTGTTCCATGCTAAAGTCTGCTGATCACCGAAAAGTGCTGACGAGTGCCATTTGTCGATACGCAGCAGAACCAAGCTAATGCATTATAAGTCCTTAAGATTTGGTGCTAGCATTAAATCAGTCATCTATAAATCAGCTAGTAGATGTCCACCAAAAAGGACTGACATTTCGGTGCGAATCGGGGAAGTAGACACAAAGTTGTAAATGACAATGTCTGATGGCATGCCGCAGTAATGATTTCGCAAAAATGCAGAAAACGGATAGCAAAGTCTCTCGTTATGCGCAATAATATTCAGATCTTGACTTACCATATTTGCTTTTTTTAGCTGTTTGGACATATTTATGTTAGTGGGATACTTTCATGAATAAGATTAGCTCA
Organism: Schistocephalus solidus; assembly: GCA_017591395.1. NCBI lineage: Eukaryota > Metazoa > Platyhelminthes > Cestoda > Diphyllobothriidea > Diphyllobothriidae > Schistocephalus > Schistocephalus solidus. Next base: position 7,127 of record WEDG01003036.1, read on the forward strand.
TAATGCTTTCCGCAAATTCATTGTTTAATGAGATCTGGAGTTCATTCAGGCGGAATTAATGAAATTATATCCAATTGGTTAGAGAAATGTCCGAAAAAATCTCTTTCTAATTAATAAATATCTTTTCTATCGATTAATCTTCTGCATGTCTAAAAGTCTCAAAACGACGAAAGCTTTCCAAATTATATAATAAAATACCAAAATATAACTGCTTTTTTCCTAATACCTCCACAATCTTTGCGATAATGACCTATTTTGATAGGGTGATTATTCCCTTTTCCAACTGAAACAACTTTTAAGTAATTAAACGTTCTGAAATGTGCTTTGCGTTTTTACACGATGGCATTCTTTAATATTCTTCCTTAGTTCTGGCCAACTGCGTGAATCATTCGTGAGCTCAAAATGACCGGAACGAAATTTCGCAAACTAGTTTGATACTGTCCGTTGTATAATAATATAAGAGCAAATAATCCATTAATATTCTGTGCTGTCTACGATGCTTTATTTCCGGAAAAAGACTAATATTCCATAATTGTACGAATTTTTGACATGTTCATATTAAATCAGGAAAAATAAAAACGTTTTTAATATCCGTAAGGTACAAAACGATGTAGCAAGATAAAGTATGTGTGGCAGCTCTCTATCAAATACAAAAGAATGTCAAAACAGAATACCAGCTTGAAATGAGAAGGAGTAAATGTTGACCATATGACTCACTACAAATTTCATAATTGACGGCACAATAACCTTACAGGTCTGAGAAGTATTTATCAAAAGCAAAACAAATTTGCATTTTGAATATTTCAATGGTAATTTTTGCAACTTTAAAACTTAAAAAAACTTCTATTAAAATTTTTTACCATTGAATACTTCAGCCAATTTTAACTGATCATAGAAGAAATACTATTTGACCAGGCCTAGCAACTGACCCTGGGCAAAATACTATACAGTACGGTAGGCATATTTTAATTTCATGCTCTTTTTAGTAGACAGTTGACTTGTCAGTTAGTTTGTTAAAGGGAAAATTTGTGTGATCAAGTCTATAAGAAATGGCAGTTTTGCACGTGATTGCCTAGAAATGTACCTTTTGTAAACTCGAAAAGTGGATCCTGCTTTACTTCGGATCTGCAAGACGTATTTTTTATGGTCAGATGCCTAAGGCACTTTAAGTGATCTGGTACATGCTTCGGTATAAGGGTTACAAAGATGTTCTTGCTTGTTTAGTCTGCTATTTGTTGGTGCGTTAGCTCATTTAAAAGGCTTCCATCGTATACGAGTACTAGGTAGGGGTCGCAAAGACGAGACTGGAATAGTGTTTTTTTGGTTTGCATTTTCAGACATGTTCGAAGCTTACCTTCGGAGAATACGAAATTATAACAATAAATGAGTTTTTCTGTATTTTGAGGGTGATGACTGAGATCAGAATGGAAGGGATGGGGAGGTTGTGTTCCGTGGTCGAGTTGGGGTCATGCTGTCTAACCCGCAGTTGTGGTTCGGTGCAATGACAGGGAGCGCGCACTTGGCTCTCAACTGGGCCGCGCCGTCTAGCCACGTGATCGTAACGCGGGCCGGCCCCACCAGAACTCTGGCGACTCAAGTGGCTTGTGGCCCAGGCAGGCGGGTTGATAGCTGCTGACGACTTGGCATTCTGTACCAACCCCATAAGCAGGTGTATTTTATAGACTACCTTGCTATCATACGTTTCGATCAGGTAAACAACTGACTTACGGGCACCAGACTGTAATATTACTGTGGGTTAGACAGCGTAAATCCAACCGGGTCACCGAATGCAACATCGCCCCTCCCTCATCGTCAGATTACGGAATGCTCACTTGTTGTTGAAATTTAATGTGATCCGAAGGTGACTTCTGTAAGATTCTGAAGGCTCGGGTTAATGCAACCACTGCTCCGATGATTACTTTATTCTTTAACTAAACATTATAAGGTCATCCTGTTTTGGCATTTACTTGCTTTTTTGTTTAAATATAAAAACGTTTATATTTTATTTCAGGAGTATGAAAAGATGTTTTGGTGTTCAAAAAGTTCAAGGTGGAACACGATATACCAGAGGCAGTCCGTGTATAAAAATGGCTTTTGGTAAGAGTATACCGAAAAAAGAACAATGCATAAAAAGGCCAGCAACGCTCAAGTCCGTAGTTTTAAATCGAGGGGTTAAACTCGCGCCAGGGGACCTTTAAGTCTCATAAATGTGCACCACAAAAAAACAAGTTCAGGTCACTGGAAGAGCTGGATGATTCCCATAACCTAGCGTGGAGTCATCTTCTTAAATGTAAATATTTGATAGCTGAGAACACCAAGAACTAACTCAGGGGCATTCAAGGATCAATTTAGAGCTGCGGAAAAACGTTCTTTTTTCCCAGGGGTTTTCTGTGTAATCAAGAAATAGTTGTTACATTAAATGCAAAAAATCCTTACTGTTCCATGCTAAAGTCTGCTGATCACCGAAAAGTGCTGACGAGTGCCATTTGTCGATACGCAGCAGAACCAAGCTAATGCATTATAAGTCCTTAAGATTTGGTGCTAGCATTAAATCAGTCATCTATAAATCAGCTAGTAGATGTCCACCAAAAAGGACTGACATTTCGGTGCGAATCGGGGAAGTAGACACAAAGTTGTAAATGACAATGTCTGATGGCATGCCGCAGTAATGATTTCGCAAAAATGCAGAAAACGGATAGCAAAGTCTCTCGTTATGCGCAATAATATTCAGATCTTGACCTACCATATTTGCTTTTTAGCTGTTTGGACATATTTATGTAACTGGGATACTTTCATGAATAAGATTAGCTCATAATGCTTTCCGCAAATTCATTGTTTAATGAGATCTGGAGTTCATTCAGGCGGAATTAGTGAAATTATATCCAATTGGTTAGAGAAATGTCCGAAAAAAATCTCTTTCTAATTAATAAATATCTTTTTCTATCGATTAATCTTCTGCATGTCTAAAAGTCTCAAAACGACGAAAGCTTTCCAAATTATATAATAAAAATACCAAAAATATAACTGCTTTTTTTCCTAATACCTCCACAATCTTTGCGATAATGACCTATTTTGATAGGGTGATTATTCCCTTTTCCAACTGAAACAACTTTTAAGTAATTAAACGTTCTGAAATGTGCTTTGCGTTTTTACACGATGGCATTCTTTAATATTCTTCCTTAGTTCTGGCCAACTGCGTGAATCATTCGTGAGCTCAAAATGACCGGAACGAAATTTCGCAAACTAGTTTGATACTGTCCGTTGTATAATAATATAAGAGCAAATACACCATTAATATTCTGTGCTGTCTACGATGCTGTATTTCCGGAAAAAGACTAATATTCCATAATTGTACGAATTTTTGACATGTTAATATTAAAATCAGGAAAAATAAAAACGTTTTTAATATCCGTAAGGTACAAAACGATGTAGCAAGATAAAGTATGTGTGGCAGCTCTCTATCAAATACAAAAGAATGTCAAAATAGAATACCAGCTTGAAATGAGAAGGAGTAAATGCTGACCATATGACTCACTTAAAAATTTCATAATTGACGGCACAATAACCTTACAGGTCTGAGAAGTATTTATCAAAAGCAAAACAAATTTGCCTTTTGAATATTTCAATGGTAATTTTTGCAACTTTAAAACTTAAAAACTTCTATTAAAATTTTTTACCATTGAATACTTCAGCCAATTTTAACTGATCATAGAAGAAATACTATTTGACCAGGCCTAGCAACTGACCCTGGGCAAAATACTGTACAGTACGGTAGGCATATTTTAATTTCATGCTCTTTTTAGTAGACAGTTGACTTGTCAGTTAGTTTGTTAAAGGGAAAATTTGTGTGATCAAGTCTATAAGAAATGGCAGTTTTGCACGTGATTGCCCAGAAATGTACCTTTTGTAAACTTGAAAAGGGGATCCTGCTTTACTTCGGATCTGCAAGACGTATTTTTTATGGTCAGATGCCTAAGGCACTTTAAGTGATCTGGTACATGCTTCGGTATAAGGGTTACAAAGATGTTCTTGCTTGTTTAGTCTGCTATTTGTTGGTGCGTTAGCGCATTTTAAAAAGGCTTCCATCGTATACGAGTACTAGGTAGGGGTCGCAAAGACAGAGACTGGAATAGTTTTTGGTTTTGCATTTTTCAGACATGTTCGAAGCTTACCTTTGGAGAATACGAAAATTATAACAATAAATGAGTGTTTTCTGTATTTTGAGGGTGATGACTGAGATCAGAATGGGAGGGATGGGGAGGTTGTGTTCCGTGGTCGAGTTGGGGTCATGCTGTCTAACCCGCAGTTGTGGTTCGGTGCAATGACAGGGAGCGCGCACTTGGCTCTCAACTGGGCCGCGCCGTCTAGCCACGTGATCGTAACGCGGGCCGGCCCCACCAGAACTCTGGCGACTCAAGTGGCTTGTGGCCCAGGCAGGCGGGTTGATAGCTGCTGACGACTTGGCATTCTGTACCAACCCCATAAGCAGGTGTATTTTATAGACTACCTTGCTATCATACGTTTTCGATCAGGTAAACAACTGACTTACGGGCACCAGACTGTAATATTACTGTGGGTTAGACAGCGTAAATCCAACCGGGTCACCGAATGCAACATCGCCCCTCCCTCATCGTCAGATTACGGAAACGCTCACTTGTTGTTGAAATTTAATGTGATCCGAAGGTGACTTCTGTAAGATTCTGAAGGCTCGGGTTAATGCAACCACTGCTCCGATGATTACTTTATTCTTTAACTAAACATTATAAGGTCATCCTGTTTTGGCATTTACTTGCTTTTTTGTTTAAATATAAAAACGTTTATATTTTATTTCAGGAGTATGAAAAGATGTTTTGGTGTTCAAAAAGTTCAAGGTGGAACACGATATACCAGAGGCAGTCCGTGTATAAAAATGGCTTTTGGTAAGAGTATACCGAAAAAAGAACAATGCATAAAAAGGCCAGCAACGCTCAAGTCCGTAGTTTTAGGAAATCCGAGGGGGTTAAAACTCGCGCCAGGGACCTTTAAGTCTCATAAATGTGCACCACAAAAAACAAGTTCGGGTCACTGGAAGAGCTGGATGATTCCCATAACCCTAGCGTGGAGTCATCTTCTTAAATGTAAATATTTGATAGCTGAGAACACCAAGAACTAACTCAGGGGCATTCAAGGATCAATTTAGAGCTGCGGAAAAAGGTTCTTTTTACCCAGGGGTTTTCTGTGTAATCAAGAAATAGTTGTTACATTAGATGCAAAAAATCATTACTGTTCCATGCTAAAGTCTGCTGATCACCGAAAAGTGCTGACGAGTGCCATTTGTCGATACGCAGCAGAACCAAGCTAATGCATTATAAGTCCTTAAGATTTGGTGCTAGCATTAAATCAGTCATCTATAAATCAGCTAGTAGATGTCCACCAAAAAGGACTGACATTTCGGTGCGAATCGGGGAAGTAGACACAAAGTTGTAAATGACAATGTCTGATGGCATGCCGCAGTAATGATTTCGCAAAAATGCAGAAAACGGATAGCAAAGTCTCTCGTTATGCGCAATAATATTCAGATCTTGACTTACCATATTTGCTTTTTAGCTGTTTGGACATA